>JAQJVK010000001.1:120404073-120441573 GCA_035578135.1 Flexamia atlantica
TGTTTAATTTTTTCATTCCATAATTTCTTTACTAACCAAAATTTTAAAGTGTATTTGGTCAGAATCCATTGGTTTATTAATAAAATTAGAATAATGAGAGCTATGTCATAGGCCCTTTTTACAGAGAACGTTTTTTATGCACGGTTTTTACTGTTCTATCGAAGAAGGGCTTATAAAATTACTCTTCTATCGAAGAAGGGCCCACAGAATTAAACATCACAGATATGCTTTTAAAAGTTTCTTTATTAATTAATAATCATTTATTTATTACATATTTAGGCCTAGACATGTAAAAAAACTTTTCAACACTATATAAAAGTTATAAAAAATGCGAAAAAGTTGATGAAAAAGCTTTCAACGCTTGTTCTATGGAAGAAGGGCCCATGACATCAGCTGCTTCAAACATGAATACCAACACAACCAAACAAGATAACTCAATGAAATTTGGCAGGGATACACTTGAGAACATGGGGAATCCATTTTTAGGTTCTCCTGAAAAAGGGCCTATGAGCCCATAGGCCCTTATTCCAGCTACCGCCTCAATTGCATATATTGCAGTACAAAATATGTGAAATGTAAAATGAATTCGTTGAAGAGAATGTTTTGACAATTTGTAATGAGAAGATTTTAACTCTAGATGAATATCTGGTGTTGTGTGAGATATGCCGTGAAAAATGTCATTAAAATTACAAACAAATGTGAACTAAAATACTTTTAACAAAAATTTTTCTGATGGTTAAAACAGAAGTTTCTAGAAACAGGGCAACAGACGGGTAATGTTTGCACTTTCCAAAGGCAGTTTTCAAAATCAATTTTTGCGTAACGTTGAGTGGTTCCAAAGTACTTTTGAAACAACCGCCCCAATCTATTATCCCAAATGATAAGAGTGATTGAACGTAAGCATAATAAACTATTTTCAATTCATTTTCATTGAGAATTTGATTAGGTTGTCTAAAGGCGAATACATATTTCCTGATTTTATTGTTGATCAAAAGAATGTGACTTGACCATTTAAGGCGGTAATCGAAAACAACTCCTAGATATTTATAAGATTCTACTTTTTCAATTGAAGCAAAAGAACAGTTATTATCAAGATAATTCCCACTGGTGTGAATAACAAGGTCTTGCAAATTATAATCTGATATATTACACAGAGAAATGGGCATGAATTTGGTTTTTGACGTATTCAAAGAGAGAATATTTTGGTCAAGCCACTTTTTTGTCATCCCAAGAACGTGCAAAGCTTTGTTTTTTACCTCTGGCCATGTCTCCCATTAATGAAAAGTAGATTGTCATCGGCAAACAAAAAGAACTTACCAAAAATATTAAGTTTAGAAATGTTATTTATGTAAATTAAAAAAAGAACTGGCCCAAGAGTGCTTCCTTGGACCACCCCATAATCTACTGGTGTAATGTCACTATTTACATTACAAATTGAAACAAATTGCGATCTATTTGTCAGATAACTTTTGAACCACTCAAGCGTAATGTCTCGAACACCTATTGCTTCTAATTTGGAAAAAAGGATTGAACGGTCTACCGAATCACAAGCTTTTTTGAGATCTAGAAAAATTAAAATTGAACGTTCATTGTTGGAAATTGAAAGGTTTAATTCTTTATTAATATCAAACAAAGCATCTGATATATTCTTGTCCGAACGAAACCCGTACTGACTCCCGCTTAAAACATTGTTATGCTGCAAATATTTAACAAACTGATCTTTGACAATTTTCTCTATGACTTTAGGAAACACACTTAAAAGAGAAATTGGTCTAAAATTGTTCATGTTGGAAATTTTATTGGATTTGTAAAGAGGAAATATTTTTGCGAGTTTGGAATAATAGGAACATAAATATGGCATCATATTTAATACTCACCAGCTTTGGTTTGACATGCGAGCAGAGAGGCTGTGGATTAAGGACGGCTGATATTCTGTCCACAATGGACAAGTCTACCTCCAGGGAACAGTTCTGTAACAGGATCCTGGAAGAAAAAAAGCATTTATGTCAATAGCGGAGTGTCGAGGGGTTTTGACCTTTAATCCACCAGTAGTGAATGTATTTTTACAGCTGAGTGGGATTTTTCCATACTATAGATAAAAACGCTAGTTATTTATTTTCTCATGTTTTTTACTTTTTCAATATTTTAGATTACAGCACTTTATTCAGCACTGAACTGTAGTTTGCACTGATGGGTCATAACACCACCCTCACTTCAAAATAAATATTTTGTGCCAATATGGGAGATTACAGATGGCAGCCAATTTGAGTAGGCTACTCATTAAAAATTATATAGCCTATTCACTAACTCACAATGTTTAGTGGTTGTTTTAAATTTATAATTGAACAAATTTAGGGAATAAATCTTTGGGTCTGGTAGACATTTCCAACATGATTGTTGTGATAAAAATATTAGGTAAATTTTTTTATTTATTACATGAAAAACAAAATTCCATGAAATCATATTACCATATTAGATGCCTACCATCAGGAAGGGGTATTTTAAGGCGAATATGAGTGAAGGGTGAGTATAGGATGATTGTAGCACGATCTTGTAGTCTTCTTGCTGATTAAGGTTGACATGTTCCTTAGACAGGACTGTTAATTAATGGCCCAACAGCCAATGGTAACTAAGGAACCTACATTTTAATGTGGGATCCACACCACAATTCCTCCTGGTTTACAGTTTTACGAACTTGTCTAATTATGTGGACGATCCTATGAACATAGTACTCAATAGTGCGGACGTTAAATCCCCACTAACCCATTCACTATTGGTTGATTCCAAGGTTTCCATTTTTTTACGCTCCACATACTACACAAAAAATTTCATCAGTAAAGCCACATGATAACCCAGCAAATCCCAACAAACCATTTAATACTAATAGATAAAAATGTTGGTCTATCTCAGGGGTTCTCAACCTGGGGGTCGCGGGCAGGGTCCTGGGAGGTCACGAAAGCTTCAAAAATGAAAATTAATTTAGCTCAAAATGTAGGCTGACTTAGTCCAAAATAAATTTAAATATCTCATTTTTATGCTTAAAAGATGGGAGTGGTAATCTCTTGAGCAATGAGATATAAAATAGACACAACTAAATTATCGGTATCGATTAGGCTACACTTCTTAAAGGAATAACTCAACGGAGGCAAAGCCACGACTCGTCACACCGCGCGCCGGCCCGCGGCGCAGCGGCCTATCGTCATGCCGACCGCGACTGTCGTGCCGACGCGACTCCCGACTCAAACACTGGAGTCTATATCTGCTGCGAATCTTCGCGATGTTGTCCCCTGGTGCTACGGAGTGGGGGTAATGCTTCTTCTCCCTCACACCTCCCCTCTAGTTCGCGCGTGCAATGTTGTCGTTTAAATCTTTGTATTGGCATTCGAGAGCAATTGAGTAATTAACTAATTATTGTAAAAGGTCTAATGAAAAGGTACTTACAGTAGAATAACCTAACAAACAGATTAAAAATTATTAATATACAGAACATTAAATATGAAATAACTAGAACTGTCGCATGGGAAATAAGTAAAATTCGATGTATCGCTAATTTTTCAGCATATCTGATAAAACTTGGTTTGTTGCTTATTTAACACAATTTTTGGTAGATATGAACTAGAAGAAGCCATATACCGCGTTTTATCAAGATATGTAAGGAAATAAGGAAGATATAGACTTTTATTTCCCATAAGGATAACATGGAGAATGCTTTTCGTTCACAGGTTCTATAACAGGTTTGCTGCTACAAAAGTTGAAATATCGGGGATTTTATATATTAGATCGCATCTAGATTAAGCAACAAACCAAGTTTTATCAAGGTATGTTGGGAAATTAGCGACATTGAATTTTACTTTTCCCCATGCGGCAGTTCTACAGTAGTTATATTTCATATTTGATATTCTATACTTTAATCATTTTAAATATGTTTTAGGTGGCAAAATTGTAATTGCAATGTAAAAAAGTTGTATATTACGAAAAAAGCAGAATAATTTGTTTCTTGGTAAAAAAATGGTAAATGTAATATAAATAAACTGTTAACACCAGAATTAAGCTGAATTACTTTTTATTCTACGGTAAGTATGAAATACTACCGGTAACATCACCTTTGATTAAATTAAGTACACATGTCTTATATTACCTGTTTTGTCTGAAATACCTCAATAAATACAACAAATTGTAATGTCAATTACCATAGATTTATTTGAAACTTACAAATATGATTTATTTGGGGTCACAATGATTTATTACAAATGTGGGCTGTGGGTTTATGCTCTAGGCTCATAGGCCAATGTTCAAATTTTAGTGAACTTGAATCACATAAAATATTACTGCTCCGACTGTTCAATAATAGAAACATATCTCTTCTAAGGGTAGGTTCGTGCTGGATGACAATCTCAGTTAAAATAGATGGTTAAAATATTAATTTGGAAAAGATGAATTTTGAATTTCACAACAATGCCAATAAAGCTTCAATCATAAGATGGCCGAATTAGGTAAGTCACTGATAGTTTATTCAACTTTAACGCAAGTTTTTGGTTCGAAAGAATGTAATAATAGGTTCAGATCTTGATATTCAAATTAATAGGTACAAATTAGGCTAGCCAATGAGGAACCAGGTTTATAGTTGAAATATAAATTATTAATTATTATTTAATGAAATTAACAAATCTTATTCTAACTGATTAACGCAAGTTTTTGGTTCGAAAGAATGTAATAATAGGTTCAGATCTTGATATTCAAATTAATAGGTAAAAATTAGGCTAGTCAATGTTCTTGTTGATTTCTTCAAGTAGATATGATAATTTAGGCTGGTCTTACCAATCTGCAACAACAATTCTTCGCCAAGTACTTTAAATGTTCAGGCAAATATAAACAAAGGGGGTGGCGTTAAAATGTACTTTTGGCAAAATGTCCCTACTTTAGGTACTAGCAAACAAACACTAGTCCTCTGACTTGGGAAATACAAAATTAGGATCAGTGTCCTAAATATTTTAACTGAGATTGTCATCCAGCACGAACCTACCCTTAGAAGAGATGTGTTTCTATTATTGAACAGTCGGAGCAGTAATATTTTATGTAATTCAAGTTCATAGAACTAAAATTTGAACATTGGCCTACGAGCCTAGAGCATAAACCCACAGCCCATATTTGTAATAAATCATTGTGACCCCAAATAAATCATATTTGTAAGTTTCAAATAAATCTATGGTAAATGACATTACAATTTGTTGTATTTATTGAGGTATTTCGGACAAAACAGGTAATATAAGACACGTGTACTTAATTTAATCAAAGGTGATGTTGCCGGTAGTATTTCAAGTACCTTTCCATTTTATTTTTTATAATATTTAGTTAGTTAATTAATTGCTCTTGGATCTCCTGTAATTAGTGTTAGAGTGTGCCAATACAAAGATTTAAACGAAAACATTGCGTGCGTGAACTAGAGAGGAGAGGGGAGGTGTGAGGGAGAAGAAGCATTACCCCCACTCCGCAGCGCCGGGGGACAAATCGCGAAGATTCACAGTAGATTTAGACTCCAGTGACGCACACGCTCTTTCGTCAGGTAGGCCTAAGTCAAAATCGTCATAGCAACAGGACCGTTACCAATTCCAACTGATAAACATCTACCTACACTTTGGAAAGGGGAATGAAAATAAAAACTCTGAAGCAGCTATAAAAATAGTAGGCCTACTTTATTTGTGAACAGAAAACACATTAAATAAGTGAAAGGTAAACCATATTACTGAACTCTTAGGCTTGAAAGCAAAATCTAAGCTTGCTTTGTCAGTCCAATCTTAGTTCAAATAGAAGATAAAAATACATCTGTAAAAAGCAACAGGATAATTCAAACCATAATAATTAATTGAAATAAAAAGTATACAAACTATATATTGGTGGTGGTACTTTAATAATAAAAAAACAGGTAGGCCTATAACCATTGTATTTTCTGCGCTAGATAAACTGATAAAAAACGTGAATTTCACTCTCACTACGGTACACATCTAACAATGACAGTTTAGGGTAGGATGAAGGTATAAGGGGTCGCCAACAATTTAATACCTAAAAAGGGGGTCGCGGGCTCAAAAAGGTTGAGAATCCCTGGTCTATCAGTGCTTGGTGTCCCTTTTCCAACATATATTTCCAAAAAAGATAAATAGGTAAAATGTTTAAGCTTCATTACAAGTAAAACTTTTTCATTTAATATAGTGAGGCATTTCAGAGCGTAATTGGTGAATGTCCTTTTTTAGCGAATTCCCCCTACAGGAAAGAACAGCTTCTCCCCTAAAGGGGGAATTCGCTAAAAAAGGACATTCACCGATTGTGCTCTGAAATGCCTAAAGTAACAGCTTACTGAAATTTAATAGCTTACTGTAGGTCTCATGGTCAAACCTAAGCCCGAGACTATCATAACTTTTTGTTTATTAGTCCCAAGATGCCAAAAACGCCAAGGGTTCATTTTCATAAATATTTAATAAAATATATATCTATGTATCTAAATTTCACACTTCCATGGCAGCAAACCTGCATACTCATTTACCATTTTATTCTTATGAGAAAACAAACAAAAAATGGAGAAAATTAAGCTAATTTCAGAATTTAAGTTGATTTTACTTGATTTGAGGCTTCGTCTAAATGATTTACTTAAGCATTTGAAATTCACTGAGTATGCAGGTCTACTGCAACGGGTGTATTTTAGTTTTCTTATATTATACCATTTCAGTAGTTTAGTTAGTTCCTTACGATATGTCAGTGTGTGGTGGGAAAGAACGAATGCTGGTATTGCGGCTGGTGCGACAGGTGCGTTTTATCTGCACTCTCACATCAGGCTGGGTGGTTATCAACTGCGGAGAGCTCTCTCTTGTAGATGCTACTTGCTCAAACTTCAACAGCTGAAACAAACATTTTAGGTGAAATTCAATTGGAACACATAAAATACTAACAGGAAATTAGTATGTACTAGTTAAGTAAAATTACACTTACATCTTACTGGCAGAGAAACATCTGTTTTCTGTTTCTTACTCATGGCCGATCACTGCACGGAAAATTTTCGATACCCTAAAAGCGCATGACAGAAAACTACAGGTAATTTAAAAGATTTTTTGCACAGAAACGGTGGTAAGCAAACAGTTGATTGCAGCAAAGCGACATCCAATGCATGTTTATTTAGTTGGTGGTAACAGCTGCTAGCAATAACGTCACTTTAAATGTAAAATTGCATAGGTTATGTTTGAAGATTAAGAAAGTAGTGGTTTATACAAAAAATATGTCACAATTATAAAGTATGTTGTTATTGAGTTTAGAATGATAAAATCGATTGTATTTTACCCTGAGTTTTTTTCTATGCTCGCCCAGTAAGTTTTGCCTTGCTCGCATGAAAATCTCGCACTTGTCTTGTGGCTCGCGTGGAAACTATCATTCTCGCAAGGCAAAACACTGATTACTGGGCTAGTGACGTAACATACTACTACACGGCTATCGAGCAGCTCACCTCGACGTACTCCACGTCTGGCTTGTCGCGCGAGGCCACCTTCTCGACGAGACACTCCAGCAGCTCCACACACGCGGCCGTGAGAACGGCTCCTACCACGGTCTGGCTGGTCGACCGCTTCTCGTCACTCTCCATGATCACCGGAGCTGCCAGCAGTCTGCAGGCGAGGGATATAACATACATGGTTAAAAGTACAATTTAACTTTTATGTATATGTGGCTAAGAGTTGTTTTTAGCAGTCCACTGCATTGTGAGACCTCAGGGTCTCTTGTCCACTAGTTTTTAGGTTAGTTAGGCCAACCGTAAAAACAAAACTGTTAACACTTTCTACAAGGATTGTAACATTATTTATATTACCTAACCAGAATTATCTAAATATTTTTCTATTTTTAAAATGTGTAAAAATAACTTAAACCACTGCACTACTAATATGCAACATGAGAACCCGGAGTTATCTTAAATTTTCGTCTAATCCCAATACTAATCAGCTATTTCGTTCCTCATGACCTAATAGTTTACAGAATAACACCTAGAGCGCTCTGCCTCCATTCATGTCTGCTGCTGCATGCGCAGAAGATCCTCTGCGTTACGAGACCTGGTGATCTCATTCATTATCGTACTGCACGAGATCTTAGGGTTTCATAACCAGGGTTGCCACAGAATCTTTGAGGCCTTTTTTCCTGACTTTACCTGACTTTTACTAACCAATCTGAGAGATTTTTCCTGACTTTTTGGAACCGCGGGGTTTTACAAATAAAGACACATTATTTTTGTTGTTTTTAATGCAACCCCCTCATTGATAGTAAGGCTCAAGCAAGACATGGTTAGTGTTGTTTTTAGGCTATTTAGAAAATGAATTCATTATTTTGATGACTTAAACTACACACAATTCATATACACTCTAAAATATAACAACTTAAGATATATGTGGTTTAGTAAATTTTTTAGAGAAAATATGCCGATTAGCCAAATTTTAAAAAAACCATACGATTTAAAGAGCGTTTGTATGAGATACGAACTTTTCAGATGTATACTGTACATACGTTGAAATATTGTACATACATAAACAGTTAGAGGCATGATTACAAAATTTATTTTTTATGGTACAAATTTAGGAGCGTTTGTATGAAAAACGTATTTAGGAAATACTATACATTTAGGTGTATAGTAGACATACGTTGAAAAATTGAAAATACAAAAACAGTTTAAGAAATGAATACATAATAGCTTTCGATCGATGACGAAGGAACACAAGGAGACATTACGAATATGGTCAGTGGGGTTCGGGCCATGATATTAAGTATGACTTTCAAACACTGACGAGGGAAAAGAAGGAGGCATCACTGCTTTATGAATATGGTCACTGTGGTTCGGGCCATGATATTAAGTATGACTTCCAAACACTGACGAGGGAAAAGAAGGAGGCATCACTGCTTTACGAATATGGTCACTGTGGTTCGGGCCATGATTTTAAGTATGACTTTCAATCGCTGACGAGGAAAAAGAAGAAGCCATCACTGCTTTACGAATATGGTCCCTGGGGTTCGGCCCATGATATTAAGTATGACTTTTAAACACTGACGAGGGAAAAGAAGGAGGCATCACTGCTTTACGAATATGGTCACTGTGGTTCGGCCCATGATATTAAGTATGACTTTCAAACACTGACGAGGGAAAAGAAGGAGGCATCACTGCTTTACGAATATGGTCACTGGGGTTCGGGCCATGATATTAAGTATGACTTTCAAACACTGACGAGGGAAAAGAAGGCGGCATCACTGCTTTACGAATATGGTCACTGTGGTTCGGGCCATGATATTAAGTATGACTTTCAATCGCTGACGAGGAAAAAGAAGAAGCCATCACTGCTTTACGAATATGGTCCCTGGGGTTCGGCCCATGATATTAAGTATCGCTGACGAGGGATTGATCAAAATAAGTTTGGATAGTTATTAAAAGATATATTAGAAAATTTACTAGCCTTGTACTCTTGTAGATTCATCTTAAAAATCATCGGTTTCTGATTCTGCATCCAACCAACTCATTTCCAATAATAAAAAGCACACAAAATCTTACACGGTGCAAAAATTTATTTTAACTTCAAATTTGTGGGGGGGGAAATCGAAATTCGAGACGGTCAGATTGTGCCACTGCAAATTTTCCTGACTTTCAGCATTTTTTTCCTATTTTTCCTGACTTTCGGCATTTTTTCAAACATTTTCCTGACTTTTCCTGACCAAAACCCAAAAATCCTGACTATTCCTGACTTTTAATGTCTGTGGCAACCCTGATAACGCACAGAAAAGTATGATAAAAATTATTTAATCAAAATGGTAAGGCCATGATCATGTTAATGGTGATTCTATTTTATCCTCATAGTAACGTATGTATTTAAAAACATCTCTCAAAAATCGAGGGATCAAATTTCTGCATTCTCCAAATAATTTTTCAGGAAGAATGCCGAGTTATTTATTCAAGACAATTATGTTTGCACTGGCTCTTTTGGATGGTTGATCAAGAATAACTTTTATACTATATTCAAACAAATTATTGTGTTTAAATGAAGTAAAAATTGTAGGTAGCCTGAAGTCATAAACAGAGCAGAAACCTTACCTTATATGGTTCAGTTGGCAAGCCTCCAAGATGATATGCTTAGCAGTCTCAAAGTCCTTTTTTCCGTAACCAGAGGCGGCGAAAAGGCCGAGTTTGTCAAAGAACTCCTGAGCGATGCGGTCCATCTGCTGCAGAGAAGAGGCTGTCAAGTGCCCCGTCTCGGGAGACACAGTGAGGATGTCCTCATGCAGCAGCACCACGGCCAGACTGCTCAATCTCACGTGGAGGTGGCTCTCCTCCGATCCCAACTCCGTGTCTGTTGAACCTGACAAAGCAACTCGTAAATTCTACTGCAAGATAAACTTCTAAATCAGATAACTATTCTTATTGCCAGTTTTACATTAATCTTAACTTTTCTCAATCCAAAAAGATAAGTATTTTAACTACAGTAGAACCTCGATTAAGCATCACTCAATGTTATCTGTCACAGCTCCTGTACTTTAAATGTGTAGCGCCGTAAAAACAATGAACAAGTATTAATTAAAGTATGCCAGTTCTGTATGTAATTAATTTACTAACTAATATGTATTATCCACTTGTACAGGGTATAATTTCTTCCAAAACCTTTTAAATCTACACTTACAGTACAGGTTTAAAATGGAATTTCTGTCATCCGTCTATTCTCTTAACTGTCACACTCTCAATCCCAAGGTTGACGGTTAACAGTGGTTCCACTGTACTAGCCTATAATGAATATTAGTACAATATTCTTACTTTTATGGCCTTTTTTCTTCTTCCTATTTTGGTGACCTGGAGAAGTTGAAGATGAAACACTGGCATTAGATTTGCTGAAACAAAATAGGAACTTTAAGAGAAATATGTTTTTTGCGACAATTCTATCTATTTGGGATGTTTGAATAAAACATAATAACAGATACAACACAAAACAATAAATACCCCCGTTGCAGCAGACCTGCATACTCAGCGAATTTCAAATGCAAAACAACATATTTCAATCCTACATAGCGAGATTTGACATGTTTTTGTAAGCTCCATAAGAATAACATGGGGAATGAGTATGCAGGTGTGCTGCTACAGGTATATTAAAACTGGGTGGTTTTAATTCAATATTTAGTAGATCTGAACTAGAAGAAGCTATTTACCAAGTTTTATTGAGATATGTTGAGAAATAAGCGAGATATAGAATTTTAGTTATTTCCCATAAGGTTAACATTGGGACAACGTACTGTGTTTACCACTTTCAATATCTCGGTAACCAATGGACATAGAGCAGTGTTTCAAAATACTAAATTGTTTGTTTTTTTGAGCTGAATTCAATGGTGCCCACAAAAATTCGATAAATTTTATTTTTCTATGTAAAAAACTCAAAAAACCCATTTTTGGGGGGGTTTATCCCCCTTTACCCCCCCTTCCGGTGGTCCGATCGGGCTGGTTCACGAACTCGTCCAATTGATTACCACTTTACATGTCCGTACCAAATTTCATGAAGATCGGACCATTTTTGCGGCCGCTATCGTGCTAACAGACATATATATATATATATATATATATATAAATTCGAACGAATAGTGTTTTTTGCTTCTGGGGGCCCCAAAACGAAAAGTTATAGTGGTCCCGAGCTTAGGTCTTACCATGAGACCTACGGTAATAGCTTCTTCCCTATAGGGGAAATTCGCTAAAAACAGTTATCAGAAAACCCTTGTAAAAACCCCGTCCACTTGTATAACCCCAAAACCAAACTACATAGTCGCCGATGCTATCTAGGCACATAAGGCAGATAATAATGAACTGTGAGGGTAGGATGATTGAAGACTGCCCAGTTACTTTAAAAGATTAAATGATTTTTTGTCAGAACTATTCAATGGCGGCTAAGTTTAGGTTCGTGAGTTGGGTTATAGGATCAATCTGGTGACCGTTGTATGATAACACCTAGCTACTCACCTGAAGGAGCTGCAGGAGGAGGAAAAGGAAGTGTTGAGGCTGGTGGTCTCGGAGAACACCGAGTCGCTGAGGTTGTTGGTCGCGCCTCGCATCGGCAGGAACTCCTCTTCACTGTCGTCTGGAATACAACCAGGTCATGATATGTCACTCAATACTATAGGAACACGTAATTTCAATGGTGAAAATTAGTTTCGATAAACAATGACACACTCAATAAACAAGCTCTTTTTTGGCAGCGGAAACTACTCATTTTCCGTACGTTGTCCCTACTTAGAGGGATCTGTATACAAGCAATGATTCAAAATACTAGATTGGTTGTTTTTTTATGAGCTGAATTCAAAGGTGCCAATAAAAATTTGATAACTTTTTTTAATGAAAAAGTGAAAAAACCCCATTTTTGGGGGGTTTATCCCCTTAACCCCCCTTCCAGTGGTCGGATTGATTGGGCTCTTCCCCCAGAGGGAGGGTGGTGCCGTAGGCATATCCCTGTCTCTGGAAGTACCTTGACCGGGGCCGATCCCTGTCTCTGGAACTAGCTCTGTGGTGAAAGATTTGAAGGTCCTCCTGGGCCAATACTTTGGGGCCAGCCTTTCGCAGCTCTCAGCTGGCTTTCCAGCTCACCTGCGGGGTTGTTCCCCTTGTTGCGGCCTGGGTTTTCCTGACGGTCCGGACTTGAGGGTTCTCCTGGGCTAAAATTTTGGGGCCAGCCTTTCGCAGCTCTCAGCTGGCTTTCCAGCTCACCTGCGGGGTTGTTCCCCTTGTTGCGGCTTGGGTTTCCCTGACGGTTCGGATCCAGGGTGTGAAACAGGGCCGGGTCTTGACTTTGTTCTCGACCACTGGTCCTATCCAGAGTGAGGGCAAAGGTCTGTTGGCGGTGAAAACGGGGAACCTGGCGGGACTCACGTCAGGTCTTTGGATGGTTCGCTGTCCATTGGAGGAGGCTATTTGGGTAGCCCCTGCTGATCAAGGGTGTTGGGTTTTAACCTAGTATCCCGCGTGGGACCCACTTCTAATCCCGCCTCCGTAATGGGAAACCCATAGTGGAAGGCCGCGAGGCTGGATGCATGGGCAAACGAAGTACCACGGGTGCTGGTTTCAGGCCCCGCTGGCTCTGGCTGGGGTCAACTCTCGGTCAGGGCTGGTGGACCAGTGTTTGGGATTGTTCTCGTGGTGGTATGTGGTTACAAAATGGGCAGGGCATGTCCCCCCGAGCTTATGGTGTCACCACCATGAGTCCAGTGTGTCCTGTTCTGGCTCAAAAAGGCAGCTATGCTGTCAGAGGTAAGATAGGCCTCGTGCAAAGCTCACCTAGACCTCCACCCCGATGGTGTGGTAAGGGCGCTTGTCATCCGTGGCTTGTGTCCCTTTAGGCACTAGTTGGTGGTCATGAGTAGTCAGTTTGCACTGGTTAGAGGCTCGGGAGCAACCCCTTCCTCGACGGACTCGGCTTTGCCGCTGACGAGCATGATGGTCTTAAGCCATCCCGACAGCCAGGAGCGATGGCCTCAAGCCTGGCTGGGGCCGGGTAAGGCATATGCTCAGGTACCGACCAAGGAAAACTTTCAATGAAATGAAATGAAATGAAATGGTCGGATCGGGCTGATTTACGAACTCGTCCGAGTAATTACCGCTTTACATGTTTGTACCAAAGTTCATGAAGATCTAACCATATTAACGGCTGCGGTCGTGTTAAAAGTCCCGATATATCGAACCAGGGATGGACGGGACCCAACATTTCAGGAAGTTTTTGGACAAATTAAAGTCCCACTTTTCAGATGGGATTTTTATTCACTTCGGTAAATTTTCGGGACGGGATCGTTTTAGCGATCGCAACTAAACAGCGAGAGTAGCTTCGCAAACTCGCATAGCTCTACTGCTCTACGCCCCCCCCGGGCGCCTGCCAGTAGGGGGCACCTGGCTGGCCCTGGTTAAGAAAAAAGTGAAAAATTTAATTTGAAGTCAAATTTTTTGTTTCGCGGCCGGCAAACCTCTCAGTAGCGTCGCTGCTGTAAAATTTATTTCGCATCGCGACCGTCAAGCCTCATGGCTGTCACATTCTCGGTGTTCATTGGCCAGAAAATCGCTCGTACTTGTTGCGGACAAAGCAACGGCGCTGGCCCTTTTCATGACCTTTTGATCGCATCGCGGCTGTCAAAAGTAGAAGTATAAAATGCTGTCATATCGCGGGTGTTTATACCACGGCCTCGATCATGTTGTGGCCAGAAAATCGCTCAGTGTCTGTGGCCAACAAATCTCTTGGTCTCGTTGCAGCTGTTAAACATTGTTGGCATATCGCGGCCGTTAAAATTCCCATTCCGCATTCCGGCCGTTGAATAATATTGCATTTTACTTTACATAGATCAATGTATACAAAGTCCTCTAAGTAAGGACATCCAATGTTTATTTGTTTAGTTCCGCCGCCGAAAAGCAGAGGAGAAATTAGCGCTGATGCATGAAATAGTTCAAGCTGGCTCCGTATAGTCCACGCTTCTACTCATTATCCAAAATGTCAAAATTAGAATGTTTGTAAACAAAAACAGGTTAATCATTATGGTACAAGATACTATTACAAAACAATAACATACAACTGTCAAAATATTACAACCAGCTGCTTGACTTTAGAAAGTCAGCTCGATCCGTAAACTCCTACAACAATTCCAATCGGACTGAAAAATGAAAGTGGCGCCTTCTCTTTTCCGGCGGCGGGAACTACATTTTTCCTTAAGGTGTCCCTACTTAAAGGTTCTATATACATTGCATAGATTGGGATTGGGCTCAAGTACTCGTTTTAGTAGGCAATATGGCCGATTTCACTGGTATAGGGAATATTGTTTTGAAATAGTCAGGAAAGGTCAGAAAAAAATCGGGAGTTCCATATGTGAAATCTGATAGACACCTTGCATTTGTTCTACAGCGGCTGTCAAATTTATCGGTTAAACAGCTTTTGGTTAGGCTATGTTGTGGCCTGTGGACATCGGTTGTATTGAGGCCATAATGTAAAATCACATTATAATATACGAGATAACTGCTTATCCATCAAATCAATGACATATTAAAAATATTATATATTTTTATCTTTGGTGCCGTGCTGAGGGGGGGGGGGGTGGGGGATTGCCAAACGCCAATTTTGCCCCGGGCGACAGAATGTGTAGTTCCATCACTGCTAGAAGGCGCGACAGTGATGATTGTTCATATTATCGGCCACATTGGTTGGCTATAAATTGTGGTTTTGCCCATTGATTCAATTTTCTAAACTAATTAATTCAGATGTTACTGAATCCCAGCTGAAAATATGATTATTTTTCATAATTAATGACAAATAAGTAAAAAAAAAACTTAAGACAGTTGACGAAAGTAAAACTTAAATGAAATTTCAAATACATAGGTAATTAATATTTTATGTAACTTAAGAAATATTAAGTTGGGGAGTTGTTAACTTCAAGTTTATAATTTTAAGCTTGGAAAAACTGTCAAGTTGTCATTCTGAAGTAAATTGATTTTAAATTTGTTACTTTAGTTTGAAGTGCTAGAAAAATGATGAGTCATTTCCTAAAACAAGAACTTCAAAACCCAAAGTTTATAAAAATACAATGACATTATTACTGATTATACATGACAGCATATTGTCAACATGCAGTAATCACTCTAGTGTTTCATTTATGGCTTTGCGGAAACCAAGCAATAAAAACAAGCAAAAGCTTTAAAACTATTGTGTTTCCATTGAAAAATTTGTATTATATTTTTTATTTCCATATATTATTTCTGTTTGATGAATTCAAATTAGAAAGAATAAAATTCAAATTCAATAAAAATTACAATAAATAAACAACAGGGGCCTAACTTGATTTACCATTTTTATATAAGTTAGTATTTTATTTATTATTAACAATAACAATTTCATTGATTTAATAGTTTTTTTTTACTTTGAAATGTAATTTTGATGTCTGCTATTTTGTCAATTGCATATAAGTTATTATTTTTTCACTTAAATTTATTTCTTGAAATTTTGTGAGTTGGTACAGTACTTAATACAAACAGAAACAGTTAATATATGACATTGTTATTGACCTCATATCCAGGGGCGGCTCCAGGACAGTTTCTCGTGGGAGGGGGGGGGGCAAGTATGAGAAAATTTGGTTCATTTTTAGTCACCCCCCAAAAACGTGCTTATTAACACCTATGACTTCATAGTCAGAGGTGTTAATAAACATAACATAATATCTCATGATATTAACACTTTGTTAAAAGTTTTACTTGAGGGGCCATCCATAAATTACGTTACGCTAAAATCGGCCTTTTCACAAACCCCTCTCCCCTTTTTACAGACTTGTAACGCTGGCACTAACCCCCCTCAAAAGTTACGTAACACTGTACTATCACCCCCCCCCCCACAAAAAGTCAAAACTTTGTACTTTGAAGATAATTTGAATTTGTTGGAATAATTTATAGAATTAATTATTAAGGTTTAATAGGTGCTTAAGGTGTTGAAGCCCCCCTCTCTCCTTTCTAACGGTGCATAATGCAGACGAAAACCCCCCCTCCTCCCGTAGGGACGTTACGTATTTATGGACGGCCCCTAATTTAGTGATTAAATAATTTGTTCATTTTTTAAATAAGACTAAGACAGGCTAAATAAACTCCAACTTTGTTATGATTGTACGTTTAGTTGAGACTACAGTAATATGGTATAGTCCGAAGTATTGAATGCCAGATAGTATTCAAACGGATCAATTACTTACTACTCGATGGTCTCGGTAATAATAAAATTATTTCAATCAAAGGAGGATATATTATTATACTGGAGGTAGCAATGCCTTCACAAACTGCATTGGAAAGCGTGCTGCAGTTGGTACAAACTGATGTACCGTTCTATGAGTCGATTCAACTGATTCAAAAACTAATCTTTCGGAGATTTGAATCATGTTGATCTGATTCTCATTATGATTGAACGGTTTCTTTGCCTTGGAACAGTTAATGCCAAATATGATATTGTATAAATAATAGAATAGAAAGTGTTATTTTTTAAACCTATGAATAAAAAATAATCAATTTAAAGTTCAAAATATAAGTGTCAGTATCCGGCCAGTAAATGATAATTTCATTCTTTATGTACAATTTTGCCATCAGCCATATGATTATACAAACGTTATTGTCGCTCAGCAATATTGTACCACTAACAGAAATTAAAGTCCTACTATTTATGTTGCTTACCTGCCAAGTTTCTACCATAATTCTCGTATTTGCATAGAGACTGATTATGTCAAATACTTCTAAGCCCAGGTATCTGTTATGCTATTTTTACTTTATTTTGCCATTAAAGATATACCCAAAAATAAATTAGGTGAAGTTATTATCAATCAAAAATCACCTAATAAGTACTCGTTAGCAGTATATTTTGAGTGTTTAATTTGTTGTTTAAAATATTATTGATTTCCGGTTCCGGAATGAACCAAGCTCAAAACTGAGTCGTGATTCGACTGAATCACTCGATTGATTCGTTCATTTCGGGAAGTCGGTGAAATTGAGGTATTTTGCAAAGGTTGGTACTAACTGATGTACCTTTTTTGTGATATTTTGTTCTAAACAGCCGGCACGCTGTTTTACTATGGAGTTCTATCTCCAGTATATTATTAACCAGTGGCGGCTGGTGGGTTAAATGAACAGGAGGACTCACTTAATACCAAAGCCGTAGCCAGGAAATGTTTTCGGGGGGGGGGGGGGGGGGGGTTTGGACAAGGCCGGCGGGTGGATTTCCGGCTCGGCAAAAGTGGTGACCTTTTTTTTTACTCGCGTGTGTGCTTTTCGGTGCCTTTATCGTCATTTTTGGCCCTTTTCAACTGTTTTCGGGCCCCTCTATTTTTGCTCGGGGGTTTTTGGGGGGGTTTCCACTATTTAGGGGGAGGGGGTTTTTATCCCCATTAACTACGTTTTCAATGCTATTTCTACTATTTCGGGGGGGGGGTTCTGACCCCCTAACCCCCCCATTGGCTACGGCCTTGCTTACTACTAACTACTAAAAGAGTATATTACGGATTTTGTGTATTACACCTACCTTCGATTGCTATTCACATTTCTTGGTCTGTAATATTACCTATATCCACTGAATTCACTATTAAAATAATAACAATCGCTTATCACCATTACTGATTACGATTACCAACTCATTGGAGTAAAATAGATACATGAAACACAGCATGTCAACAAATACCCTCACTTGCCTCACCATGCCTCACCACTGTTTAGGTTAGGGTTTGGAGGTTACAGAGATTGCTATAGTTACTAAACGGCGGGTTGCTATGGTTACTAAAACGAATAAACAACAGGTTCGCCAACATGAATCGTGCAATCATAACGGCAGCAAAGGTTCAGTTTCTTATTGCCCTAAAGAGATTGTGGTGGCTGCACTGATTACTGATGTGCGCGCACATCTTCGGACGCTGCCCGAGATTCTCTATATCACAACATGGCAGTGACGTCAGAGCACCCTCACGATTGTCTGCAGGATTTCCCATAAGATAGCATGCGTTAGGATTGGGACGCTCCGGCCAGCGTCCATGGGATATACGCGCAATAGCAGTTGACGCCTAAATACTTTCGCAACATATTTCGATGCATATAGTTTAAATTAATTTATCATTAATGGTCAGTATAATTAAAATTAGAAGTTTTTTACACATTTACCGGATACATATGTAAACCAATTTTAATTCAGTATGTTTGAAAATCTTCTGGGGGGGCGGCGTCCGAGAGTCCTTATGGGCCGGCCGCCATTGATATTAACATAACCTCCTTGTTTCAATCCATACACCAGGGGGCTGTTTCTAAACGATTTTGGTTAATTAGTAAAATTGACTTTATATTTTGTAATACTAAGATTCCGTTTCAAAACCGTAAAGATACAATGGAGATGGGTTGTAACAAGTAGTTAGTGATCAGTAGCTAGTACTTGTGAAACCCGTTTAGAAACACCCCCCAGGAAATAAGTGCTACTTTCATAATAAACGTGCAGTGAGATGTTAACTTTACTACTACTGGAGTTCGCGCATAATAGTAAACCAGCGACACTGTTGATTTTGTCAGGTTGGCAGTGCCAAGGGGAATAAATTCCGTACTTTGAACTACTCCCCCAAAAAGAACAACTCTACCAAGTGAGTTATGGAATCAAACGATTCAGATTTACCTAGCATCCTCCTCCACATCCATAGCATATGTAGATAACAAAACATTCTACATAAACCTCGAACTCAAACAAACTACAAACAAACAAACTAACTAACCTTTTAAGAACAAAAGGACCGACTAACTGATTCGAACGTTTTGTCGTTCCTGTTCCCTAAAGATTGTAATTCTCTTACAGATCTGTTCAAAGAACGGAATTTATTCCCCTTGGCGCTGCCAACCTGACAAAATCAACGGTGTTGTGTTTTCGTCCAATATTGCATTGCCGCGCGAACTCCAGTAGTAAAGGTAACATCTCGCTGTAAACGTATATTGATTAGTTTTTGTCACAAATAATATTTTCCAAACCCAAACCTCATTATGGCGGCAAATCGTGACGCACTGCCAACCTAACAACTTGAAATGTCTCCTATTATTAATTTAGAACAAAAAATGTAAGCTTAAATTAAATGTACATAAGTAACAACTATATAGACATAAAAAAGTTTCGTCTTCGAGAATCTTCTATAAGAAACGGCTTTTCCGATATTGGGTCAAAAATAATTTCATATACACAAGAATGAATTTTAGTAAAATATTGTTTGAAATTTAAACAAATTCGGAGCTCTCGGGGGGGGGGGGGGGGGCATGGCCCCTATGGCCACCCCCCTGGAGCCGCCCCTGCTCATATCGTAGCAAATACTGCTGGTGAGTGAGTGCGCTGTTGGCGAAATTATTGTTTATTAATCGTGTTTATTGTTTATTGTAATTGTTTATTATTTATTAATTGTGTAGTTAATCAAATATAACATCATATGGTAAAGTAAACACAAATTTACACGTAAAAGACCTTGAGATACGTAAACAAAGCTTTGACAGTTCATCAAAAACATTTCATTCAGTCATTTCAGCTGATGTTTAGCAGAAAATTTTATGAGTTTACAGTTTTTGCTGCCTGCCGTATTTCATGCTCTCTACACTAATGCTATTATTCTAATAAAGTAAAATAAATTTGTGAACAAGCATTTTCCGAAACTTTAGCGAAGACAAAAATCCCGTCCTGTCCCGTCCCAAATTTAAGAGGGAAGAAAAAAATCCCGTCCTGTCCTGAACTGAAAATCCGATCCCGTCAATCCCTATATCAAACGAATGGTGTTTTTTGCTTCTGGGGGCCCCAAAACAAAAATTTATCATGGTCCTGGGCTTAGGTCTTTCCATGAGTACTACGGTAACTTCCCTATTGGGGAAATTCGCTAAAAACAAATATCTAGTAGAGAAATAAAGTCAATTTGTTATGATGGTTATTAGCTAACTGACCGAGGGGAGCAGTGGACCAGCCTTGCAGCGAGTGGAGACCCCTGGTGGTGACTGGCTGAAGCTGGCTCATCAGCTGTTGCTCCACCTTGTCAAAGTCACCTGGCTCCATTGGCTTCTGGGCACATCGGGCCACATTGCTGGCAACAGAAAAACTGCATTGATTAATCCGCTATTACATCACATTCATCTTTTTTAAAAGAGATTCACTAAATTTCAGTGATTTTTTTTCTTAGGTCTCGTGGTAAAATCTACGCCTGAGACATCATAAATTTCTTTTTTTAACTTTCCCAGGTGGTCTATTTGTAGTTTGTAATAGGGAAAATTCTCTAAATAGTCATCCAAACACAAGTTTCCATTTAAATGCGATATTTTGTGTATTAGCCTATAATCCCCATAATAAATATTAAACTTCCAAACTTAAAATAACATTTTAATCAATATGTTAGTCCTGTGTGTCGGGAGCTTGAGAGGCATGGCTCACCTGTTGTCCTGTGTCGGGAGCTTGGGAAGCGTGGCTCACCTGCCGTCCTGTGTGTCGGGAGCTTGGGAGGCGTGGCTCACCTGTCGTCCTGTGTGTCGGGAGCTTGGGAGGCATGGCTCACCTGCTGTCCTGTGTGTCGGGAGCTTGGGAAGCGTGGCTCACCTGTTGTCCTGTGTCGGGAGCTTGGGAGGTGTGGCTCACCTGCCGTCCTGTGTGTCGGGAGCTTGGGAAGCGTGGCTCACCTGTTGTCCTGTGTCAGGAGCTTGGGAGGCGTGGCTCACCTGCCGTCCTGTGTGTCGGGAGCTTGGGAAGCATGGCTCACCTGTTGTCCTGTGTCGGGAGCTTGGGAGGTGTAGCTCACCTGCCGTCCTGTGTGTCGGGAGCTTGGGAGGTGTGGCTCACCTGCCGTCCTGTGTGTCGGGAGCTTGGGAGGCGTGGCTCACCTGTCGTCCTGTGTGTCGGGAGCTTGGGAAGCGTGGCTCACCTGTCGTCCTGTGTGTCGGGAGCTTGGGAGGCATGGCTCACCTGTTGTCCCCATAATTAATATTAAAACTACCAAACTTAAAAAAACATTTTAATCAATATGTTAGTCCTGTGTGTTGGGAGCTTGAGAGGCATGGCTCACCTGTTGTCCTGTGTCGGGAGCTTGGGAGGTGTGGCTCACCTGCCGTCCTGTGTATCGGGAGCTTGGGAGGCGTGGCTCACCTGTTGTCCCGTGTCGGGAGCTTGGGAGGCATGGCTCACCTGCCGTCCTGTGTGTCGGGAGCTTGGGAGGCGTGGCTCACCTGTTGTCCTGTGTCGGGAGCTTGGGAGGTGTGGCTCACCTGCCGTCCTGTGTGTCAGGAGCTTGGGAGGCGTGGCTCACCTGCCGTCCTGTGTGTCGGGAGCTTGGAAGGCTTGGCTCACCTGCCGTCCTGTGTGTCGGGAGCTTGGGAGGTGTGGCTCACCTGCCGTCCTGTGTGTCGGGAGCTTGGGAGGCGTGGCTCACCTGTTGTCCCGTGTCGGGAGCTTGGGAGGCATGGCTCACCTGCCGTCCTGTGTGTCGGGAGCTTGGGAGGCGTGGCTCACCTGTTGTCCTGTGTCGAGAGCTTGGGAGGTGTTGCTCACCTGCCGTCCTGTGTGTCAGGAGCTTGGGAGGCGTGGCTCACCTGCCGTCCTGTGTGTCGGGAGCTTGGAAGGCTTGGCTCACCTGCCGTCCTGTGTGTCGGGAGCTTGGGAGGTGTGGCTCACCTGCCGTCCTGTGTGTCGGGAGCTTGGGAGGCATGGCTCACCTGCCGTCCTGTGTGTCGGGAGCTTGGGAGGCGTGGCTCACCTGTTGTTCTGTGTCAGGAGCTTGGGAGGTGTGGCTCACCTGCCGTCCTGTGTGTCGGGAGCTTGGGAGGCGTGGCTCACCTGCCGTCCTGTGTGTTGGGAGCTTGGGAGGCGTGGCTCACCTGCCGTCCTGTGTGTCGGGAGCTTGGGAGGCATGGCTCACCTGCCGTCCTGTGTGTCGGGAGCTTGGGAGGCGTGGCTCACCTGTTGTTCTGTGTCAGGAGCTTGGGAGGTGTGGCTCACCTGCCGTCCTGTGTGTCGGGAGCTTGGGAGGGATGGCTCACCTGCCGTCCTGTGTGTCGGGAGCTTGGGAGGCGTGGCTCACCTGTTGTTCTGTGTCAGGAGCTTGGGAGGTGTGGCTCACCTGTCGTCCTGTGTGTCGGGAGCTTGGGAGGCGTGGCTCACCTGTCGTCCTGTGTGTCGGGAGCTTGGGAAGCGTGGCTCACCTGTCGTCCTGTGTGTCGGGAGCTTGAGAGGCATGGCTCACCTGTTGTCCTGTGTCGGGAGCTTGGGAGGTGTGGCTCACCTGCCGTCCTGTGTGTCGAGAGCTTGGGAGGCGTGGCTCACCTGTCGTCCTGTGTGTCGGGAGCTTGGGAGGCGTGGCTCACCTGTCGTCCTGTGTGTCGGGAGCTGCCATCCCGTGACTCAGCTCAAGCAGGAGGTGGAGCTGCCGCGGGGAGATGAACACACTGAGCGACCCCAGATTGAGCTCCAAGTCCACCTGTCCCAAACACAGAGAACAAGAGCTGTTAAATCATCAAATTTAACAGTTCCTCAAAGTCAATGAAAGTGCTCTCATACCTTTGGTTCATGACAAACCC
The DNA here is from genome assembly GCA_035578135.1 of Flexamia atlantica. NCBI lineage: Eukaryota > Metazoa > Arthropoda > Insecta > Hemiptera > Cicadellidae > Flexamia > Flexamia atlantica. The sequence continues at coordinate 120,427,166 of JAQJVK010000001.1, forward strand.
CCCAAAAAAAACATTATCATTAGGTGACAAACTGCAACTAACCAATGATAGATCATCCGATTTCCTTCACAAGAGTGTTGGAATTTCCCCAGGGAATTTGTTGATCATCTTATGTACAAATGACCTCGAAAGAGTGCTTAAGCCCTCTAGTCTAACTACTATGTGATGATTGCCTTCTACTTTTATCGTATGATCATTCTAATCTCTATTAGGTAGTAAAGATTATGAACAATATTTGCTCAGGAAAAAGAAGTAGTCTAGCATTCACAGTCATTATCTGAATTCTGGAAAGCCTTTTTTACTTCATTTTCAAACTAAAAAAAATAATTATGAAATTTTTCATAATTTCAAACTAGAAAAATATTGTTGGGAAGGTGGAACTGTTTGTGATTCTCTCAAGGTGCTTGATATCAAAATTGATAAAAATGTTCCATCAACTGAAATCTTTACTGTCTGAACCTTCCTTTTCTGGAATAATTGGTCTTCCCAATAAGGAAATTTTTTAAGAAAAGAAATGGTCTTTGGAATCAGCAGACAAATACAACAAATAACTGTGCCACTGTTGTGCAGAAGTAAAATGTTAATAATGTTAAAAATGTTAAAACAATCTAGAAAAGAACAGTTAAGCTTAATAAAAAGCAAAGAAAACGGTAACAGAGAAAAATGTTGTTTAAAAACTGTTTGTTCTTCTTTGAGTAGTAAGGTATTTGATCCAAGCAAAGTAATATGGTGATAAAAAAGTATAATCTTAGACAGTCTTGGTTTCTCCCTAGGACTATTTGTTGAGAATCCACAAAAGGCAAAAACCTAAACATTTGAAATACATTCTATTAGGACCTACACTTTTACAATAATAATAATACAAAGAAATCACTTTCTATTTTACAAATATTAATGTTAGTTAATTTCAAGCAAATAAAGTAAAAGTATACATCATAATAAATAAGAAAGAGGGAATTTGCATATTCTAGACCATATGTTTGAATATTCAATTCTTGCGGTCAAGAATACAACACGTTCAACCCATATTTTGAATGATATCTTTTATTACACATCACTGAAATCATTATTGTTATTTGTTTTATCATAAAAAATGAGAAAAAGATAGTAAACATTACTTTTTTACAGTAAACATTATTTCTGAGTAGTAAACAATGTAATGATCAATTTTTCGCAGATGATAAACACACACGGTAATGAAAACAGTAGTAGTCAAGTGTAAACAATATTCAAGAAAGAAAATGGAAATACCTTTGGTCCTTGTATGTTTTCTCCTTTTTTCATTTTTAACCTCACTTCTTGACGACCACCTAGCTTGGCAATGATAATAGTTTTGGTCTCCATTTTCAACGACGAATCTAAATCTGTATCAGAGCTCTATAAAAAAGAAAATTACAGATAAGACAAAAATGTTGATATAGTTGTGATTCAAAATACACGTAAGCAAAGTTTAAGGCTTTTTCATACTGTTTATAAGTTTCATCACAATTGAAGGCTTTCTTTACAGGAAAAAAGTATTTTAACAAACTTATCACATTCATAAGAACAAGAGTGGTATCTTTTACATAATTTTAAATAATAAATACTAATAAAGTTTGTGAATAAAAGTTTCTAGCTCTTTTGTTTTCTGAGATGGGAAAAAATATATAAATACATACAATTATCAGCTGCAAAGAATCAACACACACCTTGTCAATAATAAGAGATCGAGAGAATGTTCTGGCCTCAGCTGGAAATTCGTCTGAATAAAATGAGACCCCTTCAAAATGAAACTTGTTAACGGAAAACGCAGATGAAGTGGTTTCCCCACTTGGATCACTAACCACACCAGCCTCATCACAGTAGTCCATGCTGGAACACACAAGCACAAGTGAGTTAAACTCTTTAGAATGGACTACATACCTCTTGCATGGATACATGACTTTAGTGGTGCAACTTACTGAGGGGAACATGATCGTGATTAAAACCAACAACCCAGTGAATGGTTGCAAAGTGGTTTTCATGAATAAATCTGTACACTAAGAAAAACTATTTAATTTTTTATTGAGAAGATACTTACTGTCTTATCTTTATCTCAAGAGCCACTCCTGTTTTGCTTCCTTTAGGCAGGTGTTCAAGGCGTACTACAGTGTTCAGGAATTTGACTTTCACCCGGCTTAAAACTGTAAAATATCATTAGTTGTACTTTAACTGAATTGGTGCTAATAATATGGTGAAAATCCTCGAGCCAACCAAGCCACTAGGTAAATCAGAAATTTTACTGTGTTGCTCGGTTGAAATGTATGCACATAAATTTAAACTAAATAAACTGTTTCCGTATTGTAAGAAAATTCATATCAACAAACTTCATTTGATGTAGTAAAAAATCCAACATAATGTTTCATTTAATAAAGGCTATGTGTACCAGATTATACGTACTGGAATCAATAGTCCGAGCAAACATTTCTAGCCCCTCCATCATTTCGCTCTCTTTCTCCTCAGGAGGATTCTGCTTCAAGCACTCCGCTGCCAACTGCATACTAGAACTCATTGAGCTCCACATTGACTCAAACATTGATGTGCCTGTAAGCAAAATCCCACATAACATATTTCAATACCCCCCTCGCAGCAAACCTATGTACTCAGTGAATTTCTAAAAAATAATTTTTTATATGTAAGCATATTTAATCTATGTACGGAAAAATAATACTTCGAACATTTTACAAAAATCAAACAAAAAGTATATTTCACAATAATAATTCAAGAGCTTTAGACATAAGATAAATTATCTTAAGAATCACATTGGTATTATTGCAGTAACAGTAATGTATTTGATTTATTTCTTATTAATTCTTAGTCTAATAATTTTTTATCGGTGTATTCTTGTAACATTATCTGCAAATGAAGGAGAAGTAATCACAAGAAGAAATCAAATTCAATTGTATTATTTATTTTATAATGTAAATACACCAGTCACAGCAAACCTATGTACCTATTCAGTGAACCTCTAAAGGATTTATTTTTTATATTGGGCATATCGTAGGATGAGATATGATTAAAGCCTAAGTAACTTTTTAAACCCAGCGAAGCGGGGTATCAGCTAGTATTACTCTAAGTAAAGTATATTTTATCATTCATGAGCTTATTTCTTAATGATTACTCATAATAGTCTGATATTTTTTTTAATGTATTCTTGTAACAGTAGGCCCCGACATTAATGTCAGCAAACAAATAATCAATCTACTCAAATCCAGGGAATATAAAAACAAATCTAACCATCACTTGAACAAAATTACATTTAATCTTACAGTTTTTATTATGATTTGGTTTATATAATTATAAGCAAATATATACTATCAATGATCTCAAACCAGTCAAAATAAAAACAATAAAATAATTACAAGAAGAAATTAAATTAAATTATATTATTTATTTTATAATGTAAATACAACAGTCACAGCAAACCTGCGTACTCAATGAATCTCTAAAGGATTTATATTTTATATTTGAGCATATTCTATGAGTTAGGAAATGTTCTTTCATATATACATCATCTTTTATCTTGAACTTAAATGACATCACATCTTGTTCTTTAGACCTTGGTTTGTTATATTAAGCCTTCAGAAGCCAAATAAAACTTGTAAAAGCAACAGTCTTAGGCTGTCAAAAAAATTTTTGCGTTTCCACTCCATTTGCAAATGCCGAGGTCCAAACTTTGACAATCCCCATGACTCTTTTATAATGTTTATGTTTATGCGTTTATGCTTTGTTTAATAGACCAGGTCACACTTACCCCAAACCCTGAGGCAAGTGTAACCTCAAACGGAAACAAAACTTTTCATGATTCTTTTGGACATAACTATTTTTTTTTTATAAAAATGCACATTGTGTTATAGCTAGTTATTCAAAGTTTATGCATGATAAATTTCAAAATTATATCGCTTAGCCTATATCAAGTTGGCAATTTGAAGTCAAAATCAAACTACCGTATACAAAAACGTGGTTACACTTACCACACTTCACCCTATTTATGAAATTTCTCAATCTGTCACTTTCCATATATTTGGAATAAATATAAATGTCAAATGCAAAATTCTGAGCCAAATCTTAAGTTTGGCTAAAATAATGAGGGGTTGATTCAAATGTAGGTAGGCCTGATCTACTGTATGGAAATATAACGTTCACCATCTACTTTTTCAGACTAACATTAAAAAGAAAACCCTTTAATAGGCGTTGCAAAATTGTGACTAAAACAACTTAACTTAAACAACAAACAAACTAAAACAATTGGTCATTTACCCATGTGATTATATCGGAAAAAGCCAGCTGTTTTGAAATGTATCCTAATGTAATATTAATTGTTTCGTTTCGGTGTATTTGCGTTGCTAATTAACCCTTTTAAGGCCAACGGCTGTAATAGGCCCCCGCAGCAAAAACTATGTTCAAGGCCGGGGTTGTAATAGGCCCCCATAGCATAAACTACGTTCACGGCCGACAGCCGTAATAGGCACACGTCCACTTTTACCCATTTACTGGCTGGTTGAGTTTTCCAAAACTTGATGTTCCCATGTAGATACGGTGACCAGATTGTTTCTAAATAAAAACGGGACACATAAACAAAACTCACCCCTCCCCCCCATCACCAATACAACACACTATACACCGAGGTGTTTAATTATACGGGGGTCTCTGTTATTTACAAATTTTGTAATGGAAGAAATTAAGTAGACTATCACTCTGATTTTGAACTTATTACAGCGCACGATTGTGACAGTTTTTCTTAAAGAATTCCATGCAGCCATGGAAGGTAATTTTTTGAATCGCCACATACTGAGGATTAAAAATTAAATAATTAAGTAACATTATTTAAGTAACATTATTTATTTGGTATCCTATTATAAAAGAAAAAGATTTTCTAACAATAAGTTATGTAGGTGCTAAGAATATACATAAAATAGTCGGATCAAAAAAAGTATCATGATTATACTTTTATAATCAATAACCTACTGGTTATGATTATGAAACCAGTTGTTATTTAATTAATAACTGGCTACTGCCAGCCAATTATTTTAAGGCAGCACAGCAGTACAGCCAACTGATTATAGTAGGTGGCGTAAAACTAAAATCTTGTTTAGCATTTGGCATAAGTTCGTAATATTCTTTTATAACTGTAAGTAATGTCAGATGGCTCTAAATTTTAAGATAACGTTTGTATGTTTTTATATATGACCTACTTAAAAAACGGGACATTTTGACGTCCCGACAAAGTTTTTCGGGACAACGAAACTCAACGTGGAAAAACGGGACTTTTCCGTTTTTACGGGACGTCTGGTCACCCTACATGTAGAGGGACATATGAGCATCATGAATAAAAGCAAATACTGTCGTTTTAGCCTCGATTTCCTAGTTGTCTGTATTGATTTTCATGTCATAATCGTCAGCTAGCTATGAGATGATTTTGTTGTTGTTTAATTTTCGTGTTTTGTTTGTTATGTGATGAGGTTATTGTTTTCACCGACCAAATGTCATCTAATAAACGAGTTGTGTGTTTGACTTCTGTTTTAAATGAGGAAAAGAAGCCAAGATAAATAACCTGTAAGCGAAATCACCTTTCTGTATGCATGGCATCTGCCGTTTAGGCCCAAAACAGCCAAGTGTAAATTTTTACACTAGGCCTACCTATCCATTATTGTTCTATTATAAATTAAGATAGGTAGGCCTACTTCAAAATTGGCATGCTAGCTAAAAGTAAGTTTTACTTTATAGTTATAAATGGTTTTTTGATATAAACTAATTTATATTTTTTCTATAGGCCTATGCGGTCAAAGTGGAAAAATATAAACTAGCTAAGACTTAATTAAAATTTTCTTAATACATTTGTTAAACAAATTTTTTTCCGATAATTTCAAAATATATTTTGGTGCATTTTAAAGCCCATTTAATTAGGAACAATTAAAAAAGTATGAGTATCTGATAAAAATTGTGGAAATGATAGCTCTTTAACTAGAACTATGCACAACACATGACAAATGGCTTGGCCTTTTTCGCATGTGTCCCAGTCTGGGAGCTGGCCTTTTTAGCACGTCCTACCCCACAATTATTGACGCTTAAAAGGGTAAAGTTAAAAATAACCTGAAAAATCTAAAACTTGTCATGAAATGTAGTTGGTTCAATAGGTAGGTACAAGAAAGGATGATTTACCTGAGTCCTGTCTCTGTTTGGGCTGAACTGTCAAAACCATTCCTGATACTTCAACATAGCTTGAGTCAGTGAGGAGCGAAGCCCATGGAATGGACACAGACATCTCTGAGATATAGCCATCAACAAATTCAAAGGGTATATTGTGTTGTTCTCCAAGATCATTGAGAGCCTAAAATAAACATTCAAATGACCAAAAAAACCCCAATGTGATAAGTTAGACCTGCATTAAAGGAAAATTTTATTTGTGTAAAAGCATATTAAACCCATTCAGCAAGATGTGACGTTTTTGTTTTCTCCACAAGAATAACATGGGGAATGAGTACGGTATGCTGTTTTGCTGCTGAAGACATAAAAATTGGATGGTTCAAAATCAATATCAAGTAGGCTACTTGGACCTCTACTAGAAGAAACAAATTGAAGTGATAGTACGAAGTTTTGTTGAGATGAAATAAGGAAGATCTAGCCTACAAATGTTTTTTTGTTTTCCTTTAGGATAACGTGCAATAATCATAATGGTAGTACAAAAACTAGATATTGGATTGTTAATCACTTACCAAAGGTTGTAATTCCAATAGTTATAAATGAATAGTACGGTACACGTTTATAATTAGGCCTAAATATATTGTTGTTAATTGTGGCTAACGTCCTTTATCTTTATCAATATTTATATTTATGCTGAAGTTCAAATCAATATAATATCAATAAGAACTATAGTTCCACAGAAGGGTCACACTTTGGCTCATATAGAGGACTCAGTGGGAATTGGGGTTATTGGGTGCGGAACAATCGATAGTCAACCACTTCATTCGAACGATATATTATCGATATTCGCAATCGATATTTCACAATTTACTTCACATTAAGTTACTCTCTAGGGGATTCGGTTGGAACCAGGGTTGTTCACTATCTGACGACGGGATTTGGCCAGACTGCAATTTTTCCTTAGTGGATTTTGGCCACACTAAGTTTCAAGTTTCCTTCCTCTAAAATCATGGCCGCTGCTGCAACCGGGGTGCCATGCCACAAAAGGCTGCAGCAGTCAGCCACTGGTGACACCCATGGTGCCAAACGGCGCCATGACACCACTCAGGGCATCAGCAACCTGGTACTACCAAAAAAACATCCCCTCTATTACATGTGTTACTTCATTATTTTCCATGTATAGGGCGGGGATTATTCCTCCTTTGTTTTCATTCACCGTTACGTTCTGCAGATTATGGTGGCGGCACCAACACGCTACGCATGACAGACTGTCACGGTGTCATCTGACAACTGTTCAATTCGATATTTATCGATTATCTCCATTCAATCAAACTACATACATACATACATATCCTCTTCTCCGCGTCCTTGCAGATAACAAGCTGGAGGCGTCAACAGTGTCTCGCCATCTGCGGCGGGTCCACGTTAGGGTAGGTTGGGTTAGGCCAGTAATCGAGGGTTAGGTTAGGTTAGGCTAGGCTAGGTTAATATAGTGAAGAAATCGTCTAATTTATAGAAGCACGCATTTATCAAATATGTTTTCAGAACTTATTTAAATTTGGAAAGCTGTGAAATGTTTCTGATGTGCTGTGGTAAAGATTGAAATAGTTTTATTCCACTGTAGTTTGGTTTGGTTTCAAAAAGTGTTAATCTATGTTGCTGTGAGAACTAGTCATTATATATGGTGTTGTAGTTATGGCAAGGAGTAAGTGTGTGAAGGTTCTGTTTTTTTGTGTATATGACTGCTTCTTGGATTTAAAGAGATGGGTAGGCTTATGGCTCTGGGGGGTGGGAATGTTCCGGAGGGAATTTTCCCACCATTTTATGGATTTTCCCTATTTTTGGGGCTAGAAATTCATTGCGACCATCGGCGTCCCCCTACGACCCCCCCTTTTTTAGGTACAGGGGGTCATGCTCCTTTAATTTTAAAAAAATTATTTTTTCACTAGGTTCGATTCCCCTGATTTTTCTGATTACAAATATACCTATTTTGTACCACCCAACATACCCCCTACTCGAGATAGGGGGCAAAAACCCCCTAGACTCTATGTATATGGATCTGGGGGGTGGATATGTTCCAGTTGAAAAGTACGGTTGGTTGATTTTCGGGATACCCCCTATTTTAGGGGCGAGAAATTGATTGCGACCATCGGCGTCCCCTTACGACCCCTCTTTTTACTTTCTCCCCCCTATACATAGTATATGGAGAAAGTATTGTTTTCGTCAAAATTTTAGAATTTGAGTTGTTAGTGGATATATTCGTTTTAGTGCTCCCTGAATCCAAAAAAGTGGTTTTCGGTGTGGTGTCTGTCTGTCTGTCTGTCTGTCTGTCTGCCTGTCTGCCTGCCTGCCTGCCTGCCTGCCTGCCTGCCTGCCTGCCTGCCTGCCTGCCTGCCTGCCTGCCTGCCTGCCTGCCTGCCTGCCTGCCTGCCTGCCTGCCTGCCTGCCTGCCTGCCTGCCTGCCTGCCTGCCTGCCTGCCTGCCTGCCTGCCTGCCTGCCTGCCTGCCTGCCTGCCTGCCTGCCTGCCTGCCTGCCTGCCTGCCTGCCTGCCTGCCTGCCTGCCTGCCTGCCTGCCTGCCTGCCTGCCTGCCTGCCTGCCTGCCTGCCTGCCTGCCTGCCTGCCTGCCTGCCTGCCTGCCTGCCTGCCTGCCTGCCTGCCTGCCTGCCTGCCTGCCTGCCTGCCTGCCTGCCTGCCTGCCTGCCTGCCTGCCTGCCTGCCTGCCTGCCTGCCTGCCTGCCTGCCTGCCTGCCTGCCTGCCTGCCTGCCTGCCTGCCTGCCTGCCTGCCTGCCTGCCTGCCTGCCTGCCTGCCTGCCTGCCTGCCTGCCTGCCTGCCTGCCTGCCTGCCTGCCTGCCTGCCTGCCTGCCTGCCTGCCTGCCTGCCTGCCTGCCTGCCTGCCTGCCTGCCTGCCTGCCTGCCTGCCTGCCTGCCTGCCTGCCTGCCTGCCTGCCTGCCTGCCTGCCTGCCTGCCTGCCTGCCTGCCTGCCTGCCTGCCTGCCTGCCTGCCTGCCTGCCTGCCTGCCTGCCTGCCTGCCTGCCTGCCTGCCTGCCTGCCTGCCTGCCTGCCTGCCTGCCTGCCTGCCTGCCTGCCTGCCTGTCTGTCTGTCTGTCTGTCTGTCTGTCTGTCTGTCTGTCTGTCTGTCTGTCTGTCTGTCTGTCTTTTGGCCTGGCGAAGTGGCGAACGCATGGCCCGGCTCTGTCCCTGACAGGGTCGCAATAGCCCAAACCCTATCACCCTTAAGGAGATAGGGCTGTATTGGACAAGCCAATTTTCTAGGACTGTGGATGGTTTTGTATTATCAACCATAGATTGTTGATAACTAGGCTTGCATCCCGGGGTGTTCCCGAACTTGCTAAGCACAAAAAAAGAAAAAAAAAAGAAAAAAAAAGAAAAAAACAAAAAAAACAAGGGTGATAGTAAATGAATGTTGGTGGATGGGTCTGGAAGTAAAAGGTTGAAGGATGATCGATGAAAAAAACAAAAAAAAAAATCACAGGATGATAGTAATTGGATGTTGATGAGTCTGTGTGTGAAAGATTGAAGAATGATTGTTGGAAAAAACGTGCTTGGCAAGGAGTCCTATGTCCTCTCCTTGCAGAAAGTGCCTGCCTGCCCCTGCTAAGGAGACGGATGCACATTTGTTGGATGGGCATTCAAGCGGCGGTCTGTATAAAAGAGGTAGCGTGTGAACTGGTCTTTGAAAAACACGGAGGCGGATTGGGGATCCGGGTACGCTTCGGCTAGTCCGTTGCAAATGGCCCCTTTTCGATGCTGGCTAGTCCAGACCTCCCCCTTCACTCTGGTCGGGGTGCTGGGGGACGCTTAGTGGGGACCTCTCACAAGTGATCTCCGGACCTATGCTTGTTGGCAGCCACTGTTGTGAAATTGACATCAGTGGGTGGCCGCCGTTAGTAAGCACCCCCGCCACGCTGAAGACGGTGTTCAAAATTGTCAGAAACTGGCTCAGGAACCATGGGCATATTCTTGTGTATGCGACTGTGCTAGGCATGTACGGTGTCCGAGGAGGTTTGACCTGATTGGTGAAATGTAGGGTCTCGGCCGGTGGATGACGTTGGAGTCATTGGCAAGAGACTCCCATGAACCGGGGAATTCAAAAACCCAACACATGATTTGTATTGTATTGTTTCAGGTTGCATCCTGACCTAGAAATCGAGTTAACAGTGAAAGTTGATTCGTTATTAGTTAATAGTTACCAGTTTTTGTGAATTTCAAATTGAAAAAATCAACATGGCGGGTAAAAATACAAAGGTAAGTGAGCCTTCTTTGAGCGAAGAAGAGGAGCGTAGGAAAGAGGAAGACAGGATTGCTGCGGAGAAGGAGCTTATGGCAAAGTTCCAGAGTGAGAGAAGACTAAGCACCACCAGGTCGCTGTCGCAGGGACCTGGGTTCAGTTCTGCGAATAGCAGCGCGCAGGAGTCTGAATCGGAGGCAGAACGGAAACGGAAATTAAGAAGCCCCGAGGACAAGGAAAAAGAGAAGAAAAGGACCAAAACAAAGAAAATGGACGATGGAGATGAGGAAGGAGAAGAGACTGAAGATGAGAATGAAGTGGATCCTCTTGTGAGTCTAGGAAGGGTGCTGGAGAAGATGAGAGGGTGGTTTAGGCAGCCAACAATAATGAAGATGGTCACGAAGCCGCAGACCGAGAAGTTTCAACGGCACTTCGTGAGGTTTCAGGAGGAACTCATAAGGGCCAGAGAGGAGAGGGCTAGGTTAGAAACCCGAATTGAGGAAAGAGCGGAGTTTGTGAAGATTGTTCGGGATGAACTGAGAAAGGGACCAGAACCGGAGGTGACGAGGAAACCGACTGGGTACGCTGCAGCAGTGGCAAGAGATGCCCCGCAGATTCCGATGCCCCGCAGGTGTGAAAGGCCCTGTGCTGCCACCACCAAAGTTGGTTACGGTGAGACACGATACTAAGGAGAGTGAAGAGGTAAAGACCATTCTGAAGAACCTAGTGAAGCCACAAGAGATCGGGTTAAAGGTCAGGAGGCTTGTGAACATCAGGCATGGAGTAATCGTAGAAGCGGAGAACGAAGAAGGAATAGAGGCCCTGATGAAACAGAAATCCCTGGGAGAGGCCGGTCTGAAAGTTGAGAAGCCAACGAAGAAAAGGCCTGTGATAATGATATACGACGTGAATGCAAAGTTGAGTGACGAAGACGTGAAAGATGAAGTATACCGGAGGAACATGCGTGACAGCGGCGTTGACGAAGGTGATTTTCAACAAGAATTTGAGGTCAGACACAAATATAACGATCAGAGATCGAATGGTCAGAAGAAACACATGGTGGTCGAGTGTTCAGTTAGGGTAAGGAACTGGTTGCGTAGGCAAGAGAAGATATACGTGGAGTGGCAATGCTGCAGAGTAAAAGATTATGTGGATGTAGCAAGATGCTACAAGTGCCAGAGATTTGGTCATGTTGCCAAGCACTGCACTGCGGGAAAGCCGACCTGCTCGTATTGCGCGGGCGAGCACGACTTCAAGGACTGTGCAAACAAAAAGAAGAAAGAGGCAGTCTGCTGTGCAAACTGTAAAAGGGATGGTCGTGGAGACCACAAACATGAAGCTGGTTCAAGAAGGTGCCCAGCGTACGAGAAGGCCGTGAAGAGGCAAAACGAAAAGACCGATTATGGACTGTAGGATCGCTCAGTGGAACTTGGGGAGAGGGAAAACTGCCACAAATGAAGCTTACAGAAGATGTCTGCAAGAGAAAGTCGATGTCCTTTTGGTGCAAGAGCCGTACACAGTGAATAGGAAGCTGAAGATGCCTGGTTGCAGAGTGTTCTATGACAGGAGTGGAAGAGAAGATATCTGGAGTGCTGTGTGTGTACTGAATGATAAGATCGGAGCAATCATGGATGTCAGGAAAACTAACGGAATGTGTGTCAGCGTCAGGCTAGAGGTTGAAGGAAAGTCGCTGCAGGTGATCAGCCTGTATTGCAGGCCATCAGAGCCCATCGATGGATTCCTCGCAGAACTGTCAGATATTGTCAGGAAGAGAGGCAACAAGGGAGTCGTCTGTGGTGCGGATCTCAACGCAAAATCGGGATTGTGGCTCAGTGGTTGTACGGACGAGAGAGGCTCGAAGGTGGAGGAAGTCCTGTTTGCATGGGACTTGCAGACCCTCAATAGATTCAGTAGATGGACAACGTTTGAGAATACGCAGGGCGGGAAGTCGAACATTGATGTCACTATCGCCACGAGGGACGCGGCAAGTAGGATATCAGGTTGGGAAGTACATGAGGAAACGCTGAGTGACCACAGAATGATAACATTTAGGTATCAAGAAGAGCAAGGAAGGAGAGGAAGACTTAATGAACAAAGAGAGGGATCCTACTGTTTGAGGAAAGTGAACTGGGTGTCATTTGACCGCGAGCTGCAACGGAGCATTCAAGGTTTAGACATAGGAACGACGGAAGCGGGAGAACACGCGGAGAGAATCACAGAAATGATCTGCAGGCTAATGGAAGAGCAATTCCCGAGAGCAAAGAAAGGAATGAAGAAGGTTTACTGGTGGACAGAAGAACTCGATGAACTAAGGATTACTATGCGAAGAAAGAATAGGATCTGGAGAAGAACCAGTCTTGAGGCCGACAGGAGAAGCTTTGTGCAATCAAGAACAAATTACATATGGGCGATCAGGAAACAAAAGAAGAAGATGTGGGAGAAGCTCATCGTAGACGAAGAAGGAAACCCGTGGGGTAAGGTCTACAAGATAGTCATGGAAAAGATGAAGAGTGAAGTCCAACTAGCAAGCCTCGAGAAGGAAGACGGAACGATGACGAAGACTCTAAACGAGACTCTGCAAAGGATGATTGAAGGGTTGCTGCCGGATGATAGGGTAGAAGAGGACACCGACGAACAGCGAGAGATAAGGAGAGGTATGATGGAAGAAAGTACAGGACCTAATGAAGAGGACTTTACAGAGGAAGAGCTAATTGCAAGCATCGCGCAAATGAGGGATAAGAAAGCACCGGGATACGACGGAATCAAGGGCGAAGTCGTCAAGAGAATGTGCGGTAGAATCAAGGGGACGTTGCTGGACATGTACAACAAGATGTTGAGAGAGGGTAGGTTCCCCGATATTTGGAAAACAGGCATCGTGAAAGTGTTTTTGAAAAGCGAAGACAAAGACCCTAGCAAGGTAAAGTCGTACAGGCCAGTGACCCTCCTTCCTGTTCTGGGTAAGATAGGTGAAAGGTTGATCGTAAAGAGGTTGAAACAGTGGATGGAGAGAGAAGATCGAACGAATACAGGTCAGTACGGATTCACAGAAGGTGTAGGAACGGTTGATGCGCTGTTGGACATGAGAAGAGAAGTAGAGGAGACGGAAGAGAAGTACGTCGTTGGATTGTTCTTGGACATCTCCGGGGCGTTCGACTCTGCCTGGTGGCCAGAGATCCTGAGAGTTCTGAGGGAATGGCGGTGCCCAAACAACATCTACCGACTGGTCAGGGACTACTTCCGAGGCAGGACAGTGACTTTGAAAGCTGGCAACGGAGAAGTGAGCAAGACCATCAAAAAAGGTTGTCCACAAGGATCCGTTGTAGGCCCTCTGCTGTGGAACGTCCTTTTCGACGGGTTTCTGCGGCTGCAGTTCGGCAACGGCATCTCTGCCAGAGCCTACGCGGATGACGGACTGCTCCTGGTGAAGGCAAATTCAAGTCCTGAGCTGATGAGGAAGGCGTCAAGAGCCTTGGATCTGGTCACCAGGTGGGGAGAAGAGAGGAAGATGACGTTCTCGAAGGAGAAGACAGTGATGGTGCTACTCAAGGGAAAGTTGGTCGAAAGATTCATCAGAGTGAACATGGGTGAAGTCACGGTACGCTGCTCAGAGAAAACGAGGTACCTAGGGGTAGTGGTTAAAAGTGGAATGAAGTTCGCAGGACACTACGAGTATGTGGTCGAGAAGACGATGAAGGTATTCGGAAAGCTGAAAGGACTGGCGAAGGCAAACAACGGGATGAAATGTGAAAACTTGAGAAGGCTGTACATAGGGGCGTTGGAGCCGATGGTGCTGTACGGATGTGAAATGTGGGGACAAAGAATGAGAGGTCGAGGAGAGAAGACGAAGCTGATGAGCCTACAGAGGAAACTGTTGTTAGGAGTGATCAAGGGATACAGCACTATTTCCCACGAAGCCGTGAGAGTGATCGCTGGAGTGATCCCTCTGGATTTGATGGTGGAAGAAAGGCTGAAAAGAAGAAGAGATAAAGAGG